>JAKSXO010000074.1:1872103-1897103 GCA_024509115.1 Crotalus helleri | reverse complement strand
CTACCTATCTGTCTCTATCAATCTACCTACCTATCTATCTCTATCTATCTATCTATCTACCTACCTACCTACCTATCTCTATCTATCTACCTACCTACCTACCTATCTGTATTTATCTATCTACCTACCTACCTATCTGTATCTATCTACCTACCTACCTACCTATCTCTATATATCTATCTACCTACGTACCTATCTTTATCTATCTACCTACCTACCTATCTCTACCTACCTACCTACCTATCTCTATCTATCTATCTACCTACCTATCTATCTCTATCTATTTATCTACCTACCTACCTATCTCTATCTATCTACCTACCTACCTACCTATCTGTATCTATCTATCTACCTACCTACCTATCTGTATTTATCTATCTACCTACCTACCTATCTCTATCTATCTATCTACCTACCTACCTATCTGTATCTATCTACCTACCTACCTACCTATCTCTATCTATCTACCTACCTACCTACCTATTTTTATCTATCTATCTATCTATCTATCTATCTATCTATCTATCTATCTATCTATCTATCTATCTATCTATCTATCTATCTAATTATCTATCTATCTACCTACCTGCCTATCTGTATCTATCAATCTACCTACCTATCTCTATGTATCTATCTACCTACCTACCTATCTCTATCTATCTACCTACCTACCTATCTGTATTTATCTATCTACCTACCTACCTATCTCTATCTATCTATCTACCTACCTACCTATCTGTATCTATCTATCTACCTACCTACCTATTTGTATCTATCAATCTACCTACCTACCTATGTCTATCTATCTATCTACCTACCTACCTATCTGTATCTATCTATCTACCTACCTACCTATCTGTATATAGCTATCTACCTACCTACCTATCTCTACCTACCTACCTACCTACCTATCTCTATCTATCTACCTACCTACCTACATACATATCTTTATCTATCTATCTATCTACCTACCTACCTATCTGTATCTATCTATCTACCTACCTACCTATCTCTATCTATCTACCTACCTACCTATCTCTATCTATCTACCTACCTATCTATCTCTATCTATCTATCTACCTACCTACCTACCTATCTCTATCTATCTATCTACCTACCTACATATCTGTATCTATCTATCTACCTACCTACCTATCTGTATCTATCTATCTATCTACCTACCTATCTGTATCTATCAATCTACCTAATTACCTATCTCTATCTACCTACCTACCTACCTATCTGTATCTATCTACCTACCTACCTAACTATCTCTATCTATCTACCTACCTACCTACCTATCTATCTATCTATCTATCTATCTATCTATCTATCTATCTATCTATCTATCTATCTATCTATCTCTATCTATCTATCTACCTACCTACCTACCTATCTCTATCTATATATCTACCTACCTACCTATCACTATCTATCTGCCTACCTACCTACCTATCTGTATCTATCTATCTACCTACCTACCTATCTGTCTCTATCAATCTACCTACCTACCTATCTGTATCTATCAATCTACCTACCTACCTATCTCTATCTATCTATCTATCTATCTATCTATCTATCTATCTATCTATCTATCTATCTATCTATCTATCTATCTATCTATCTATCTACCTACCTACCTACCTATCTCTATCTATCTACCTACCTACCTACCTATCTGTATCTATCTACCTACCTACCTACCTATCTCTATCTATCTACCTACCTACCTACTTATCTTTATCTATCTATCTATCTACCTACCTATCTCTATCTATCTACCTACCTACCTATCTCTATCTACCTACCTACCTACCTATCTGTATTTATCTATCTACCTACCTACCTATCTCTATCTATCTACCTACCTACCTATCTCTATCTATCTATCTACCTACCTACCTATCTGTATTTATCTATCTAGCTACCTACCTATCTGTATCTATCTACCTACCTACCTAACTATCTCTACCTACCTACCTACCTACCTACCTACCTATCTCTATCTACCTACCTACCTACCTATCTCTATCTATCTATCAACCTACCTACCTATCTGTATCTATCTATCTACCTACCTACCTATCTCTATCTATCTACCTATCAACCTACCTATCTGTATCTATCTATCTACCTACCTACCTATCTGTATCTATCAATCTTCCTACCTACCTATGTCTATCTATCTACCTACCTACCTATCTCTATCCATCTACCTACCTACCTATCTCTATCTATCTACCTACCTACCTATCTGTATTTATCTATCAACCTACCTACCTAACTCTATCTATCTATCTATCTATCTATCTATCTATCTATCTATCTATCTATCTATCTATCTATCTATCTATCTATCTATCTATCTATCTATCTATCTATCTACCTACCTACCTATCTGTATCTATCTATCTACCTACCTACCTATCTGTATTTATCTATCTACCTACCTACCTATCTCTATCTATCTATCTACCTACCTACCTATTTGTATCTATCTATCTACCTACCTATATCTATCTATCTACCTACCTACCTACCTACCTATCTCTATCTATCTACCTACCTACCTATCTTTATCTATCTATCTATCTATCTATCTATCTATCTATCTATCTATCTATCTATCTATCTATCTATCTATCTATCTATCTATCTATCTATCTATCTATCTATCTATCTACCTACCTACCTACCTATCTGTATCTATCAATCTACCTACCTACCTATCTCTATCTATCTATCTACCTACCTACCTATCTCTATCTACCTACCTACCTACATATCTGTATTTATCTATCTATCTACCTACCTACCTATCTCTATCTATCTACCTACCTACCTATCTGTATCTATCTATCTACCTACCTACCTATCTGTATCTATCAATCTACCTACCTACCTATGTCTATCTATCTATCTACCTACCTACCTATCTGTATCTATCTATCTACCTACCTACCTATCTATATATAGCTATCTACCTACCTACCTATCTCTATCTATCTACCTACCTACCTACCTATCTCTATCTATCTACCTACCTACCTACCTACATATCTTTATCTATCTATCTATCTACCTACCTACCTATCTGTATCTATCTATCTACCTACCTACCTATCTCTATCTATCTACCTACCTACCTATCTCTATCTATCTATCGACCTACCTACCTATCTGTATCTATCTATCTACCTACCTACCTACCTATCTCTTTCTATCTATCTACCTACCTACCTATCTGTCTCTATCAATCTACCTACCTACCTATCTGTATCTATCAATCTACCTACCTACCTATGTCTATCTATCTATCTACCTACCTACCTATCTGTATCTATCTATCTACCTACCTACCTATCTGTATATAGCTATCTACCTACCTACCTATCTCTATCTATCTACCTACCTACCTACCTATCTCTATCTATCTACCTACCTACCTACCTACATATCTTTATCTATCTATCTATCTACCTACCTACCTATCTGTATCTATCTATCTACCTACCTACCTATCTCTATCTATCTACCTACCTACCTATCTCTATCTATCTATCGACCTACCTACCTATCTGTATCTATCTATCTACCTACCTACCTACCTATCTCTTTCTATCTATCTACCTACCTACCTATCTGTCTCTATCAATCTACCTACCTACCTATCTGTATCTATCAATCTACCTACCTACCTATCTCTATCTATCTATCTATCTATCTATCTATCTATCTATCTATCTATCTATCTATCTATCTATCTATCTACCTACCTACCTATCTCTATCTATCTACATATCTACCTACCTATCTGTATCTACCTACCTACCTACCTACCTATCTCTATCTATCTACCTACCTACCTACTTATCTTTATCTATCTATCTATCTACCTACCTATCTCTATCTATCTACCTACCTACCTATCTCTATCTACCTACCTACCTACCTATCTGTATTTATCTATCTACCTACCTACCTATCTCTATCTATCTACCTACCTACCTATCTCTATCTATCTATCTACCTACAAACCTATCTGTATTTATCTATCTAGCTACCTACCTATCTGTATCTATCTACCTACCTACCTAACTATCTCTACCTACCTACCTACCTACCTACCTACCTATCTCTATCTATCTACCTACCTACCTATCTCTATCTATCTATCGACCTACCTACCTATCTGTATCTATCTATCTACCTACCTACCTATCTCTATCTATCTACCTACCAACCTACCTATCTGTATCTATCTATCTATCTACCTACCTATCTGTATCTATCAATCTACCTACCTACCTATGTCTATCTATCTACCTACCTACCTACCTACCTATCTCTATCTATCTACCTACCTACCTATCTCTATCTATCTACCTACCTACCTATCTGTATCTATCTATCTACCTACCTACCTATCTGTATTTATCTATCTACCTACCTACCTATCTCTATCTATCTACCTACCTACCTATCTGTATCTATCTATCTACCTACCTACCTATATCTATCTATCTACCTACCTACCTACCTACCTATCTCTATCTATCTACCTACCTACCTATCTTTATCTATCTATCTATCTATCTATCTACCTACCTACCTATCTGTATCTATCTATCTACCTACCTACCTATCTGTATCTATCAATCTACCTACCTACCTATGTCTATCTATCTATCTACCTACCTACCTATCTGTATCTATCTATCTACCTACCTACCTATCTGTATATAGCTATCTACCTACCTACCTATCTCTATCTATCTACCTACCTACCTACCTATCTCTATCTATCTACCTACCTACCTACCTACATATCTTTATCTATCTATCTATCTACCTACCTACCTATCTGTATCTATCTATCTACCTACCTACCTATCTCTATCTATCTACCTACCTACCTATCTCTATCTATCTATCGACCTACCTACCTATCTGTATCTATCTATCTACCTACCTACCTACCTATCTCTTTCTATCTATCTACCTACCTACCTATCTGTCTCTATCAATCTACCTACCTACCTATCTGTATCTATCAATCTACCTACCTACCTATCTCTATCTATCTATCTATCTATCTATCTATCTATCTATCTATCTATCTATCTACCTACCTACCTATCTCTATCTATCTACATATCTACCTACCTATCTGTATCTATCTACCTACCTACCTACCTATCTCTATCTATCTACCTACCTACCTACTTATCTTTATCTATCTATCTATCTACCTACCTATCTCTATCTATCTACCTACCTACCTATCTCTATCTACCTACCTACCTACCTATCTGTATTTATCTATCTACCTACCTACCTATCTCTATCTATCTACCTACCTACCTATCTCTATCTATCTATCTACCTACAAACCTATCTGTATTTATCTATCTAGCTACCTACCTATCTGTATCTATCTACCTACCTACCTAACTATCTCTACCTACCTACCTACCTACCTACCTACCTATCTCTATCTATCTACCTACCTACCTATCTCTATCTATCTATCGACCTACCTACCTATCTGTATCTATCTATCTACCTACCTACCTATCTCTATCTATCTACCTACCAACCTACCTATCTGTATCTATCTATCTATCTACCTACCTATCTGTATCTATCAATCTACCTACCTACCTATGTCTATCTATCTACCTACCTACCTACCTACCTATCTCTATCTATCTACCTACCTACCTATCTCTATCTATCTACCTACCTACCTATCTGTATCTATCTATCTACCTACCTACCTATCTGTATTTATCTATCTACCTACCTACCTATCTCTATCTATCTACCTACCTACCTATCTGTATCTATCTATCTACCTACCTACCTATATCTATCTATCTACCTACCTACCTACCTACCTATCTCTATCTATCTACCTACCTACCTACCTATCTTTATCTATCTATCTATCTATCTATCTACCTACCTACCTATCTGTATCTATCTATCTACCTACCTACCTATCTGTATCTATCAATCTACCTACCTACCTATGTCTATCTATCTATCTACCTACCTACCTATCTGTATCTATCTATCTACCTACCTACCTATCTGTATATAGCTATCTACCTACCTACCTATCTCTATCTATCTACCTACCTACCTACCTATCTCTATCTATCTACCTACCTACCTACCTACATATCTTTATCTATCTATCTATCTACCTACCTACCTATCTGTATCTATCTATCTACCTACCTACCTATCTCTATCTATCTACCTACCTACCTATCTCTATCTATCTATCGACCTACCTACCTATCTGTATCTATCTATCTACCTACCTACCTACCTATCTCTTTCTATCTATCTACCTACCTACCTATCTGTCTCTATCAATCTACCTACCTACCTATCTGTATCTATCAATCTACCTACCTACCTATGTCTATCTATCTATCTACCTACCTACCTATCTGTATCTATCTATCTACCTACCTACCTATCTGTATATAGCTATCTACCTACCTACCTATCTCTATCTATCTACCTACCTACCTACCTATCTCTATCTATCTACCTACCTACCTACCTACATATCTTTATCTATCTATCTATCTACCTACCTACCTATCTGTATCTATCTATCTACCTACCTACCTATCTCTATCTATCTACCTACCTACCTATCTCTATCTATCTATCGACCTACCTACCTATCTGTATCTATCTATCTACCTACCTACCTACCTATCTCTTTCTATCTATCTACCTACCTACCTATCTGTCTCTATCAATCTACCTACCTACCTATCTGTATCTATCAATCTACCTACCTACCTATCTCTATCTATCTATCTATCTATCTATCTATCTATCTATCTATCTATCTATCTATCTACCTACCTACCTACCTATCTCTATCTATCTACATATCTACCTACCTATCTGTATCTATCTACCTACCTACCTACCTATCTCTATCTATCTACCTACCTACCTACTTATCTTTATCTATCTATCTATCTACCTACCTATCTCTATCTATCTACCTACCTACCTATCTCTATCTACCTACCTACCTACCTATCTGTATTTATCTATCTACCTACCTACCTATCTCTATCTATCTACCTACCTACCTATCTCTATCTATCTATCTACCTACAAACCTATCTGTATTTATCTATCTAGCTACCTACCTATCTGTATCTATCTACCTACCTACCTAACTATCTCTACCTACCTACCTACCTACCTACCTACCTATCTCTATCTATCTACCTACCTACCTATCTCTATCTATCTATCGACCTACCTACCTATCTGTATCTATCTATCTACCTACCTACCTATCTCTATCTATCTACCTACCAACCTACCTATCTGTATCTATCTATCTATCTACCTACCTATCTGTATCTATCAATCTACCTACCTACCTATGTCTATCTATCTACCTACCTACCTACCTACCTATCTCTATCTATCTACCTACCTACCTATCTCTATCTATCTACCTACCTACCTATCTGTATTTATCTATCAACCTACCTACCTAACTCTATCTATCTATCTATCTACCTACCTATCTGTATCTATCTATCTACCTACCTACCTATCTGTATTTATCTATCTACCTACCTACCTATCTCTATCTATCTACCTACCTACCTATCTGTATCTATCTATCTACCTACCTACCTATATCTATCTATCTACCTACCTACCTACCTACCTATCTCTATCTATCTACCTACCTACCTACCTATCTTTATCTATCTATCTATCTATCTATCTATCTATCTATCTATCTATCTATCTATCTATCTATCTATCTATCTATCTATCTATCTATCTATCTACCTACCTACCTACCTATCTGTATCTATCAATCTACCTACCTACCTATCTCTATCTATCTATCTACGTACCTACCTATTTCTATCTACCTACCTACCTACCTACCTATCTGTATTTATCTATCTACCTACCTACCTATCTCTATCTATCTACCTACCTACCTATCTGTATCTATCTATCTACCTACCTACCTATCTGTATCTATCAATCTACCTACCTACCTATGTCTATCTATCTATCTACCTACCTACCTATCTGTATCTATCTATCTACCTACCTACCTATCTGTATATAGCTATCTACCTACCTACCTATCTCTATCTATCTACCTACCTACCTACCTATCTCTATCTATCTATCAACCTACCTACCTATCTGTATCTATCTATCTACCTACCTACCTATCTCTATCTATCTACCTATCAACCTACCTATCTGTATCTATCTATCTACCTACCTACCTATCTGTATCTATCAATCTTCCTACCTACCTATGTCTATCTATCTACCTACCTACCTATCTCTATCCATCTACCTACCTACCTATCTCTATCTATCTACCTACCTACCTATCTGTATTTATCTATCAACCTACCTACCTAACTCTATCTATCTATCTATCTATCTATCTATCTATCTATCTATCTATCTATCTATCTATCTACCTACCTATCTGTATCTATCTATCTACCTACCTACCTATCTGTATTTATCTATCTACCTACCTACCTATCTCTATCTATCTATCTACCTACCTACCTATTTGTATCTATCTATCTACCTACCTATATCTATCTATCTACCTACCTACCTACCTACCTATCTCTATCTATCTACCTACCTACCTATCTTTATCTATCTATCTATCTATCTATCTATCTATCTATCTATCTATCTATCTATCTACCTACCTACCTACCTACCTATCTGTATCTATCAATCTACCTACCTACCTATCTCTATCTATCTATCTACCTACCTACCTATCTCTATCTACCTACCTACCTACATATCTGTATTTATCTATCTATCTACCTACCTACCTATCTCTATCTATCTACCTACCTACCTATCTGTATCTATCTATCTACCTACCTACCTATCTGTATCTATCAATCTACCTACCTACCTATGTCTATCTATCTATCTACCTACCTACCTATCTGTATCTATCTATCTACCTACCTACCTATCTGTATATAGCTATCTACCTACCTACCTATCTCTATCTATCTACCTACCTACCTACCTATCTCTATCTATCTACCTACCTACCTACCTACATATCTTTATCTATCTATCTATCTACCTACCTACCTATCTGTATCTATCTATCTACCTACCTACCTATCTCTATCTATCTACCTACCTACCTATCTCTATCTATCTATCTATCGACCTACCTACCTATCTGTATCTATCTATCTACCTACCTACCTACCTATCTCTTTCTATCTATCTACCTACCTACCTATCTGTCTCTATCAATCTACCTACCTACCTATCTGTATCTATCAATCTACCTACCTACCTATGTCTATCTATCTATCTACCTACCTACCTATCTGTATCTATCTATCTACCTACCTACCTATCTGTATATAGCTATCTACCTACCTACCTATCTCTACCTATCTACCTACCTACCTACCTATCTCTATCTATCTACCTACCTACCTACCTACATATCTTTATCTATCTATCTATCTACCTACCTACCTATCTGTATCTATCTATCTACCTACCTACCTATCTCTATCTATCTACCTACCTACCTATCTCTATCTATCTATCGACCTACCTACCTATCTGTATCTATCTATCTACCTACCTACCTACCTATCTCTTTCTATCTATCTACCTACCTACCTATCTGTCTCTATCAATCTACCTACCTACCTATCTGTATCTATCAATCTACCTACCTACCTATCTCTATCTATCTATCTATCTATCTATCTATCTATCTATCTATCTATCTACCTACCTATCTCTATCTATCTACATATCTACCTACCTATCTGTATCTATCTACCTACCTACCTACCTATCTCTATCTATCTACCTACCTACCTACTTATCTTTATCTATCTATCTATCTACCTACCTATCTCTATCTATCTACCTACCTACCTATCTCTATCTACCTACCTACCTACCTATCTGTATTTATCTATCTACCTACCTACCTATCTCTATCTATCTACCTACCTACCTATCTCTATCTATCTATCTACCTACAAACCTATCTGTATTTATCTATCTAGCTACCTACCTATCTGTATCTATCTACCTACCTACCTAACTATCTCTACCTACCTACCTACCTACCTACCTACCTATCTCTATCTATCTACCTACCTACCTATCTCTATCTATCTATCGACCTACCTACCTATCTGTATCTATCTATCTACCTACCTACCTATCTCTATCTATCTACCTACCAACCTACCTATCTGTATCTATCTATCTATCTACCTACCTATCTGTATCTATCAATCTACCTACCTACCTATGTCTATCTATCTACCTACCTACCTACCTACCTATTTCTATCTATCTACCTACCTACCTATCTCTATCTATCTACCTACCTACCTATCTGTATTTATCTATCAACCTACCTACCTAACTCTATCTATCTATCTATCTACCTACCTATCTGTATCTATCTATCTACCTACCTACCTATCTGTATTTATCTATCTACCTACCTACCTATCTCTATCTATCTACCTACCTACCTATCTGTATCTATCTATCTACCTACCTACCTATATCTATCTATCTACCTACCTACCTACCTACCTATCTCTATCTATCTACCTACCTACCTACCTATCTTTATGTATCTATCTATCTATCTATCTATCTATCTATCTATCTATCTATCTATCTATCTATCTATCTACCTACCTACCTACCTATCTGTATCTATCAATCTACCTACCTACCTATCTCTATCTATCTATCTACGTACCTACCTATTTCTATCTACCTACCTACCTACCTACCTATCTGTATTTATCTATCTACCTACCTACCTATCTCTATCTATCTACCTACCTACCTATCTGTATCTATCTATCTACCAACCTACCTATCTGTATCTATCAATCTACCTACCTACCTATGTCTATCTATCTATCTACCTACCTACCTATCTGTATCTATCTATCTACCTACCTACCTATCTGTATATAGCTATCTACCTACCTACCTATCTCTATCTATCTACCTACCTACCTACCTATCTCTATCTATCTACCTACCTACCTACCTACATATCTTTATCTATCTATCTATCTACCTACCTACCTATCTGTATCTATCTATCTACCTACCTACCTATCTCTATCTATCTACCTACCTACCTATCTCTATCTATCTATCGACCTACCTAACTATCTGTATCTATCTATCTACCTACCTACCTACCTATCTCTTTCTATCTATCTACCTACCTACCTATCTGTCTCTATCAATCTACCTACCTATCTATCTCTATCTATCTATCTACCTACCTACCTACCTATCTCTATCTATCTACCTACCTAACTACCTATCTGTATTTATCTATCTACCTACCTACCTATCTCTATCTATCTATCTACCTACCTACCTATCTTTATCTACCTACCTACCGATCTCTATCTATCAATCTACCTACCTACCTATATCTATGTATCTACCTACCTACCTATCTGTATATATCAATCTACCTACCTACCTATGTCTATCTATCTACCTACCTACCTACCTATCTCTATCTATCTACCTACCTACCTACCTATCTGTATTTATCTATCTACCAACCTACCTATCTGTATCTATCAATCTACCTACCTACCTATCTCTATCTATCTATCTACCTACCTACCTATCTGTATCTATCTATCTACCTACCTACCTATCTCTATCTATCTACCTACCAACCTACCTATCTGTATCTATCTATCTATCTACCTACCTATCTGTATCTATCAATCTACCTACCTACCTACCTATGTCTATCTATCTACCTACCTACCTACCTACCTATCTCTATCTATCTACCTACCTACCTATCTCTATCTATCTACCTACCTACCTACCTATCTGTATTTATCTATCAACCTACCTACCTAACTCTATCTATCTATCTATCTACCTACCTATCTGTATCTATCTATCTACCTACCTACCTATCTGTATTTATCTATCTACCTACCTACCTATCTCTATCTATCTACCTACCTACCTATCTGTATCTATCTATCTACCTACCTACCTATATCTATCTATCTACCTACCTACCTACCTACCTATCTCTATCTATCTACCTACCTACCTACCTATCTTTATCTATCTATCTATCTATCTATCTATCTATCTATCTATCTACCTACCTACCTACCTATCTGTATCTATCAATCTACCTACCTACCTATCTCTATCTATCTATCTACGTACCTACCTATCTCTATCTACCTACCTACCTACCTACCTATCTGTATTTATCTATCTACCTACCTACCTATCTCTATCTATCTACCTACCTACCTATCTGTATCTATCTATCTACCTACCTACCTATCTGTATCTATCAATCTACCTACCTACCTATGTCTATCTATCTATCTACCTACCTACCTATCTGTATCTATCTATCTACCTACCTACCTATCTGTATATAGCTATCTACCTACCTACCTATCTCTATCTATCTACCTACCTACCTACCTATCTCTATCTATCTACCTACCTACCTACCTACATATCTTTATCTATCTATCTATCTACCTACCTACCTATCTGTATCTATCTATCTACCTACCTACCTATCTCTATCTATCTACCTACCTACCTATCTCTATCTATCTATCGACCTACCTAACTATCTGTATCTATCTATCTACCTACCTACCTACCTATCTCTTTCTATCTATCTACCTACCTACCTATCTGTCTCTATCAATCTACCTACCTATCTATCTCTATCTATCTATCTACCTACCTACCTACCTATCTCTATCTATCTACCTACCTAACTACCTATCTGTATTTATCTATCTACCTACCTACCTATCTCTATCTATCTATCTACCTACCTACCTATCTTTATCTACCTACCTACCGATCTCTATCTATCAATCTACCTACCTACCTATATCTATGTATCTACCTACCTACCTATCTGTATATATCAATCTACCTACCTACCTATGTCTATCTATCTACCTACCTACCTACCTATCTCTATCTATCTACCTACCTACCTACCTATCTGTATTTATCTATCTACCAACCTACCTATCTGTATCTATCAATCTACCTACCTACCTATCTCTATCTATCTATCTACCTACCTACCTATCTTTATCTATCTACCTACCTACCAAACTATCTCTACCTACCTACCTACCTACCTACCTATCTCTATCTATCTACCTACCTACCTATTTGTATCTATCTACCTACCTACCTATCTCTATCTATCTACCTACCTACCTACCTATCTGTATTTATCTATCAACCTACCCACCTAACTCTATCTATCTATCTATCTACCTACCTATCTGTATCTATCTACCTACCTACCTACCTATCTGTATTTATCTATCTACCTACCTACCTATCTCTATCTATCTACCTACCTACCTATCTGTATCTATCTATCTACCTACCTACCTATATCTATCTATCTACCTACCTACCTACCTATCTCTATCTATCTACCTACCTACCTACCTATCTTTATCTATCTATCTATCTATCTATCTATCTATCTATCTATCTATCTATCTATCTATCTATCTATCTATCTATCTATCTACCTACCTACCTACCTATCTGTATCTATCAATCTACCTACCTACCTATCTCTATCTATCTATCTACGTACCTACCTATCTCTATCTACCTACCTACCTACCTACCTATCTGTATTTATCTATCTACCTACCTACCTATCTCTATCTATCTACCTACCTACCTATCTGTATCTATCTATCTACCTACCTACCTATCTGTATCTATCAATCTACCTACCTACCTATGTCTATCTATCTATCTACGTACCTACCTATCTGTATCTATCTATCTACCTACCTACCTATCTGTATATAGCTATCTACCTACCTACCTATCTCTATCTATCTACCTACCTACCTACCTATCTCTATCTATCTACCTACCTACCTACCTACATATCTTTATCTATCTATCTATCTACCTACCTACCTATCTGTATCTATCTATCTACCTACCTACCTATCTCTATCTATCTACCTACCTACCTATCTCTATCTATCTATCGACCTACCTAACTATCTGTATCTATCTTCCTACCTACCTACCTATCTCTTTCTATCTATCTACCTACCTACCTATCTGTCTCTATCAATCTACCTACCTATCTATCTCTATCTATCTATCTATCTACCTACCTACCTACCTATCTCTATCTATCTACCTACCTACCTACCTATCTGTATTTATCTATCTACCTACCTACCTATCTCTATCTATCTATCTACCTACCTACCTATCTTTATCTACCTACCTACCGATCTCTATCTATCAATCTACCTACCTACCTATATCTATGTATCTACCTACCTACCTATCTGTATCTATCAATCTACCTACCTACCTATGTCTATCTATCTACCTACCTACCTACCTATCTCTATCTATCTACCTACCTACCTACCTATCTGTATTTATCTATCTACCAACCTACCTATCTGTATTTATCAATCTACCTACCTACCTATCTCTATCTATCTATCTACCTACCTACCTATCTTTATCTGTCTACCTACCTACCAAACTATCTCTACCTACCTACCTACCTACCTACCTATCTCTATCTATCTATCTACCTACCTACCTATTTGTATCTATCTATCTACCTACCTATATCTATCTATCTACCTACCTACCTACCTACCTACCTATCTCTATCTATCTACCTACCTACCTATCTTTATCTATCTATCTATCTATCTATCTATCTATCTATCTATCTATCTATCTATCTATCTATCTATCTATCTACCTACCTACCTATCTGTATCTATCAATCTACCTACCTACCTATCTCTATCTATCTATCTACCTACCTACCTATCTCTATCTATCTACCTACCTACCTATCTGTATCTATCTACCTACCTACCTACCTATCTGTATCTATCAATCTACCTACCTACCTATGTCTATCTATCTATCTACCTACCTACCTATCTCTATCTATCTACCTACCTACCTATCTCTATCTATCTACCTACCTACCTACCTACATATCTTTATCTATCTATCTATCTACCTACCTACCTATCTGTATCTATCTATCTACCTACCTACCTATCTCTATCTACCTACCTACCTATCTCTATCTATCTATCGACCTACCTACCTATCTGTATCTATCTATCTACCTACCTACCTACCTATCTCTTTCTATCTATCTACCTACCTACCTATCTGTCTCTATCAATCTACCTACCTACCTATCTGTATCTATCTACCTACCTACCTACCTATCTCTATCTATCTACCTACCTACCTACTTATCTTTATCTATCTATCTATCTACCTACCTATCTCTATCTATCTACCTACCTACCTATCTCTATCTACCTACCTACCTACCTATCTGTATTTATCTATCTACCTACCTACCTATCTCTATCTATCTACCTACCTACCTATCTCTATCTATCTATCTACCTACAAACCTATCTGTATTTATCTATCTAGCTACCTACCTATCTGTATCTATCTACCTACCTACCTAACTATCTCTACCTACCTACCTACCTACCTACCTATCTCTATCTATCTACCTACCTACCTATCTCTATCTATCTATCGACCTACCTACCTATCTGTATCTATCTATCTACCTACCTACCTACCTATCTCTATCTATCTACCTACCAACCTACCTATCTGTATCTATCTATCTATCTACCTACCTATCTGTATCTATCAATCTACCTACCTACCTATGTCTATCTATCTACCTACCTACCTACCTACCTATCTCTATCTATCTACCTACCTACCTATCTCTATCTATCTACCTACCTACCTACCTATCTGTATTTATCTATCAACCTACCTACCTAACTCTATCTATCTATCTACCTACCTATCTGTATCTATCTATCTACCTACCTACCTATCTGTATTTATCTATCTACCTACCTACTTATCTCTATCTATCTACCTACCTACCTATCTGTATCTATCTATCTACCTACCTACCTATATCTATCTATCTACCTACCTACCTACCTACCTATCTCTATCTATCTACCTACCTACCTACCTATCTTTATCTATCTATCTATCTATCTATCTATCTATCTATCTATCTATCTATCTATCTATCTATCTATCTATCTATCTGTATCTATCAATCTACCTACCTACCTATCTCTATCTATCTATCTATCTACCTACCTACCTATCTCTATCTACCTACCTACCTACCTATCTGTATTTATCTATCTACCTACCTACCTATCTCTATCTATCTACCTACCTACCTATCTGTATCTATCTATCTACCTACCTACCTATCTGTATCTATCAATCTACCTACCTACCTATGTCTATCTATCTATCTACCTACCTACCTATCTGTATCTATCTATCTACCTACCTACCTATCTGTATATAGCTATCTACCTACCTACCTATCTCTATCTATCTACCTACCTACCTACCTATCTCTATCTATCTACCTACCTACCTACCTACATATCTTTATCTATCTATCTATCTACCTACCTACCTATCTGTATCTATCTATCTACCTACCTACCTATCTCTATCTATCTACCTTCCTACCTATCTCTATCTATCTATCGACCTACCTAACTATCTGTATCTATCTATCTACCTACCTACCTACCTATCTCTTTCTATCTATCTACCTACCTACCTACCTATCTCTTTCTATCTATCTACCTACCTACCTATCTGTCTCTATCAATCTACCTACCTATCTATCTCTATCTATCTATCTACCTACCTACCTACCTATCTCTATCTATCTACCTACCTACCTACCTACCTATCTGTATTTATCTATCTATCTACCTACCTACCTATCTCTATCTATCTACCTACCTACCTACCTATCTTTATCTACCTACCTACCGATCTCTATCTATCAATCTACCTACCTACCTATATCTATGTATCTACCTACCTACCTATCTGTATCTATCTACCTACCTACCTATGTCTATCTATCTACCTACCTACCTACCTATCTCTATCTATCTACCTACCTACCTACCTATCTGTATTTATCTATCTACCAACCTACCTATCTGTATCTATCAATCTACCTACCTACCTATCTCTATCTATCTATCTACCTACCTACCTATCTTTATCTATCTACCTACCTACCAAACTATCTCTACCTACCTACCTACCTACCTACCTACCTACCTACCTATCTCTATCTATCTATCTACCTACCTACCTATCTGTATCTATCAATCTACCTACCTACCTATCTCTATCTATCTACCTACCTACCTACCTATCTGTATTTATCTATCTACCTACCTACCTATCTCTATCTATCTATCTACCTACCTACCTATCTGTATCTATCTATCTACCTACCTACCTATCTGTATCTATCAATCTACCTACCTACCTATGTCTATCTATCTATCTATCTACCTACCTATCTGTATCTATCTATCTACCTACCTACCTATCTGTATATATCTATCTACCTACCTACCTATCTCTATCTATCTACCTACCTACCTACCTATCTCTATCTATCTACCTACCTACCTACCTACCTATCTTTATCTATCTATCGATCTACCTACCTACCTATCTGTATCTATCTATCTACCTACCTACCTATCTCTATCTATCTACCTACCTACCTATCTCTATCTATCTATCGACCTACCTACCTATCTGTATCTATCTATCTACCTACCTACCTACCTATCTCTTTCTATCTATCTACCTACCTACCTATCTGTCTCTATCAATCTACCTACCTATCTATATCTATCTATCTACCTACCTACCTACCTACCTACCTATCTCTATCTATCTACCTACCTACCTACCTATCTGTATTTATCTATCTACCTACCTACCTATCTGTATCTATCTACCTACCTACCTATCTGTATCTATCTACCTACCTACCTACCTATCTCTATCTATCTACCTACCTACCTACTTATCTTTATCTATCTATCTATCTACCTACCTATCTCTATCTATCTACCTACCTACCTATTTCTATCTACTTACCTACCTACCTATCTGTATTTATCTATCTACCTACCTACCTACCTATCTCTATCTATCTACCTACCTACCTATCTCTATCTATCTATCTACCTACCTACCTATCTGTATTTATCTATCTATCTACCTACGTATCTGTATCTATCTACCTACCTACCTATCTCTACCTACCTACCTACCTACCTACCTACCTACCTATCTCTATCTATCTACCTACCTACCTATCTCTATCTATCGACCTACCTACCTATCTGTATCTATCTATCTACCTACCTACCTATCTCTATCTATCTACCTACCAACCTACCTATCTGTATCTATCTATCTACCTACCTACCTATCTGTATCTATCAATCTACCTACCTACCTATGTCTATCTATCTACCTACCTACCTATCTCTATCTATCTACCTACCTACCTATCTCTATCTATCTACCTACCTACCTACCTACCTATCTGTATTTATCTATCAACCTACCTACCTAACTCTATCTATCTATCTATCTACCTATCTATCTATCTATCTATCTATCTATCTATCTATCTATCTATCTATCTATCTATCTATCTATCTACCTACCTATCTGTATCTATCTATCTACCTACCTACCTATCTGTATTTATATATCTACCTACCTACCTATCTCTATCTATCTATCTACCTACCTACCTATCTGTATCTATCTATCTACCTACCTACCTATATCTATCTATCTACCTACCTACCTACCTACCTATCTCTATCTATCTACCTACCTACCTACCTATCTTTATCTATCTATCTATCTATCTATCTATCTATCTATCTATCTATCTATCTATCTATCTATCTATCTATCTATCTATCTATCTATCTATCTATCTATCTATCTACCTACCTATCTGTATCTATCAATCTACCTACCTATCTCTATGTATCTATCTACCTACCTACCTATCTCTATCTATCTACCTACCTACCTACCTATCTGTATTTATCTATCTACCTACCTACCTATCTCTATCTATCTACCTACCTACCTATCTGTATCTATCTATCTACCTACCTACCTATTTGTATCTATCAATCTACCTACCTACCTATGTCTGTCTATCTATCTACCTACCTACCTATCTGTATCTATCTATCTACCTACCTACCTATCTGTATATAGCTATCTACCTACCTACCTATCTCTATCTACCTACCTACCTACCTATCTCTATCTATCTACCTACCTACCTACATATCTTTATCTATCTATCTATCTACCTACCTACCTATCTGTATCTATCTATCTACCTACCTACCTATCTCTATCTATCTACCTACCTACCTATCTCTATCTATCTATCGACCTACCTACCTATCTGTATCTATCTATCTACCTACCTACCTACCTATCTCTTTCTATCTATCTACCTACCTACCTATCTGTCTCTAACAATCTACCTACCTATCTATCTCTATCTATCTATCTACCTACCTACCTACCTATCTCTATCTATCTACCTACCTACCTACCTATCTGTATTTATCTATCTACCTACCTACCTATCTGTATCTATCAATCTACCTACCTACCTATCTCTATATATCTATCTACCTACCTACCTATCTTTATCTATCTACCTACCTACCTATCTCTACCTACCTACATACCTATCTCTATCTATCTATCTACCTACCTATCTATCTCTATCTATTTATCTACCTACCTACCTATCTCTATCTATCTACCTACCTACCTACCTATCTGTATCTATCTATCTACCTACCTACCTATCTGTATTTATCTATCTACCTACCTACCTATCTCTATCTATCTCTCTACCTACCTACCTATCTGTATCTATCTATCTATCTACCTACCTACCTATCTCTATCTATCTACCTACCTACCTACCTATCTTTATCTATCTATCTATCTATCTATCTATCTATCTATCTATCTATCTATCTATCTATCTATCTATCTATCTACCTACCTATCTGTATCTATCAATCTACCTACCTATCTCTATGTATCTATCTACCTACCTACCTATCTCTATCTATCTACCTACCTACCTACCTATCTGTATTTATCTATCTACCTACCTACCTATCTCTATCTATATATCTACCTACCTACCTATCTGTATCTATCTATCTACCTACCTACCTATTTGTATCTATCAATCTACCTACCTACCTATGTCTATCTATCTATCTACCTACCTACCTATCTGTATCTATCTATCTACCTACCTACCTATCTGTATATAGCTATCTACCTACCTACCTATCTCTATCTACCTACCTACCTACCTATCTCTATCTATCTACCTACCTACCAACCTACATATCTTTATCTATCTATCTATCTACCTACCTACCTATCTGTATCTATCTATCTACCTACCTACCTATCTCTATCTATCTACCTACCTACCTATCTCTATCTATCTATCGACCTACCTACCTATCTGTATCTATCTATCTACCTACCTACCTACCTATCTCTTTCTATCTATCTACCTACCTACCGATCTGTCTCTATCAATCTACCTACCTATCTATCTCTATCTATCTATCTACCTACCTACCTACCTATCTCTATCTACCTACCTACCTACCTACCTATCTGTATTTATCTATCTACCTACCTACCTATCTGTATCTATCAATCTACCTACCTACCTATCTCTATCTATCTATCTACCTACCTACCTATCTTTATCTATCTACCTACCTACCTAACTATCTCTATCTATCTACCTACCTACCTACCTATCTTTATCTATCTATCTATCTATCTATCTATCTATCTATCTATCTATCTATCTATCTATCTATCTATCTATCTATCTATCTATCTATCTACCTACCTACCTACCTATCTGTATCTATCTATCTACCTACCTACCTATCTGTATCTATCTATCTACCTACCTACCTATCTCTATCTATCAATCTACCTACCTACCTATCTCTATCTATCAATCTACCTACCTACCTATATCTATGTATCTACCTACCTATCTGTATCTATCAATCTACCTACCTACCTATGTCTATCTATCTATCTACCTACCTACCTATCTCTATCTATCTATCTACCTACCTACCTATCTGTATCTATCTACCTACCTACCTATCTGTATCTATCTACCTACCTACCTATCTGTATCTATCAATCTACCTACCTACCTATCTCTATCTATCTACCTACCTACCTATCTCTATCTTTCTACCTACCTACCTACCTACCTATCTCTATCTATCTATCTACCTACCTACATATCTGTATCTATCTATCTACCTACCTACCTATCTGTATCTATCTATCTATCTACCTACCTATCTGTATCTATCAATCTACCTACCTACCTATCTCTATCTATCTACCTACCTACCTATATGTATCTATCTACCTACCTACCTACCTAACTATCTCTATCTATCTACCTACCTACCTACCTATCTTTATCTATCTATCTATCTATCTATCTATCTATCTATCTATCTATCTATCTATCTATCTATCTATCTATCTACCTACCTACCTACCTACCTACCTACCTACCTATCTACCTACCTACCTACCTACCTACCTATCTCTATCTATCTATCTACCTACCTACCTATCTCTATCTATCTACCTTCCCAGCTATCTCTATCTATCTACCTACCTACCTACCTATCTGTATCTATCTATCTACCTACCTACCTATCTGTCTCTATCAATCTACCTACCTACCTATCTGTATCTATCAATCTACCTACCTATCTATCTGTCTATCTATCTATCTATCTATCTATCTATCTACCTACCTACCTATCTCTATCTATCTACCTACCTACCTATCTGTATCTATCTACCTACCTACCTACCTATCTCTATCTATCTACCTACCTACCTACCTATCTTTATCTATCTATCTACCTACCTATCTCTATCTATCTACCTACCTACCTATCTCTATCTATCTACCTACCTACCTACCTATCTTTATCTATCTATCTATCTATCTATCTATCTATCTATCTATCTATCTATCTATCTATCTATCTATCTATCTACCTACCTATCTGTATCTATCAATCTACCTACCTATCTCTATGTATCTATCTACCTACCTACCTATCTCTATCTATCTACCTACCTACCTACCTATCTGTATTTATCTATCTACCTACCTACCTATCTCTATCTATATATCTACCTACCTACCTATCTGTATCTATCTATCTACCTACCTACCTATTTGTATCTATCAATCTACCTACCTACCTATGTCTATCTATCTATCTACCTACCTACCTATCTGTATCTATCTATCTACCTACCTACCTATCTGTATATAGCTATCTACCTACCTACCTATCTCTATCTACCTACCTACCTACCTATCTCTATCTATCTACCTACCTACCTACCTACATATCTTTATCTATCTATCTATCTACCTACCTACCTATCTGTATCTATCTATCTACCTACCTACCTATCTCTATCTATCTACCTACCTACCTATCTCTATCTATCTATCGACCTACCTACCTATCTGTATCTATCTATCTACCTACCTACCTACCTATCTCTTTCTATCTATCTACCTACCTACCGATCTGTCTCTATCAATCTACCTACCTATCTATCTCTATCTATCTATCTACCTACCTACCTACCTATCTCTATCTACCTACCTACCTACCTACCTATCTGTATTTATCTATCTACCTACCTACCTATCTGTATCTATCAATCTACCTACCTACCTATCTCTATCTATCTATCTACCTACCTACCTATCTTTATCTATCTACCTACCTACCTAACTATCTCTATCTATCTACCTACCTACCTACCTATCTTTATCTATCTATCTATCTATCTATCTATCTATCTATCTATCTATCTATCTATCTATCTATCTATCTATCTACCTACCTACCTATCTGTATCTATCTATCTACCTACCTACCTATCTGTATCTATCTATCTACCTACCTACCTATCTCTATCTATCAATCTACCTACCTACCTATCTCTATCTATCAATCTACCTACCTACCTATATCTATGTATCTACCTACCTACCTATCTGTATCTATCAATCTACCTACCTACCTATGTCTATCTATCTATCTACCTACCTACCTATCTCTATCTATCTATCTACCTACCTACCTATCTGTATCTATCTACCTACCTACCTATCTGTATCTATCTACCTACCTACCTATCTGTATCTATCAATCTACCTACCTACCTATCTCTATCTATCTACCTACCTACCTATCTCTATCTTTCTACCTACCTACCTACCTACCTATCTCTATCTATCTATCTACCTACCTACATATCTGTATCTATCTATCTACCTACCTACCTATCTGTATCTATCTATCTATCTACCTACCTATCTGTATCTATCAATCTACCTACCTACCTATCTCTATCTATCTACCTACCTACCTATATGTATCTATCTACCTACCTACCTACCTAACTATCTCTATCTATCTACCTACCTACCTACCTATCTTTATCTATCTATCTATCTATCTATCTATCTATCTATCTATCTATCTATCTATCTATCTATCTATCTATCTATCTATCTATCTACCTACCTACCTATCTCTATCTATCTACCTACCTACCTACCTACCTACCTACCTATCTACCTACCTACCTACCTACCTACCTATCTCTATCTATCTATCTACCTACCTACCTATCTCTATCTATCTACCTTCCCAGCTATCTCTATCTATCTACCTACCTACCTACCTATCTGTATCTATCTATCTACCTACCTACCTATCTGTCTCTATCAATCTACCTACCTACCTATCTGTATCTATCAATCTCCCTACCTATCTATCTGTCTATCTATCTATCTATCTATCTATCTACCTACCTATCTCTATCTATCTACCTACCTACCTATCTGTATCTATCTACCTACCTACCTACCTATCTCTATCTATCTACCTACCTACCTACCTATCTTTATCTATCTATCTACCTACCTATCTCTATCTATCTACCTACCTACCTATCTCTATCTACTTACCTACCTACCTACCTATCTGTATTTATCTATCTACCTACCTACCTATCTGTATTTATCTATCTACCTACCTACCTATCTCTATCTATCTATCTACCTACCTACCTATCTCTATCTATCTATCTACCTACCTACCTATCTGTATTTATCTATCTATCTACCTACCTATCTGTATCTATCTACCTACCTACCTATCTCTATCTATCTACCTACCTACCTATCTCTGTCTATCTATCGACCTACCTACCTATCAGTATCTATCTATCTACCTACCTACCTATCTCTATCTATCTACCTACCTACCTACCTATCTGTATCTATCTATCTACCTACCTACCTATCTGTATCTATCAATTTACCTACCTACCTATGTCTATCTATCTACCTACCTACCTATCTCTATCTATCTACCTACCTACCTATCTCTATCTATCTACCTACCTACCTACCTATCTGTATTTATCTATCAACCTACCTACCTAACTCTATCTATCTGTCTACCTACCTATCTGTATCTATCTATCTACCTACCTACCTACCTATCTGTATTTATCTATCTACCTACCTACCTATCTCTATCTATCTATCTAACTACCTACCAACCTGTATCTATCTATCTACCTACCTACCTATATCTATCTATCTACCTACCTACCTACCTACCTATCTCTATCTATCTACCTACCTACCTATCTCTGTCTATCTATCGACCTACCTACCTATCTGTATCTATCTATCTACCTACCTACCTATCTCTATCTATCTACCTACCTACCTACCTATCTGTATCTATCTATCTACCTACCT